>CM032443.1:3943951-3983951 GCA_019049465.1 Dryas iulia moderata
TTACAAATAATAAAACAAAAATAAAAAAAATTAAGCAATGTTGTCACATTTTTCAGATTTCTGGTGTGTCCAGCCCAAGTTTTATATAGTGACAAACTCTGGCATTACGTCCCCTACTTTTTCTAAACGAAAATTTCTCAGGCCGTCCAAAACGGAGAGAACTCCTAAATGTTTTTTAGAAGCCGCCGTCGTATTAACAGGTAAATTAATATCTTTATCTAGTAATAAGCAAAGTTCTTAGCGCCGTCGTCCGTCTATATGTATGTATGTATGTTTAGATCTTAGTTATATGTATAATACATGCATAAGATAGTAGATACTACACTGCTAATCTAAGGGTTTCTATTGTGATGCCTAAATCGCAGCTGATTTGAACCCACTCCTACTGACGACGTCCAGCGCTCTCAACCACTGAGCCCTGCGTTTCTACTACACGTCTTGGTCGACATCTTATACGCTGTTTACAACTTATTTTTGTGTTGTTAGCATCTCTGTTATAGAGATTTTACAAATTTTTTCTACCCAAAGATTTCTACGAACAATCATTTGGCGAGAGAATGCTATTGTATTAGATACTTTGTTAAACATTTTTAAAGTGTTATTCCCACACTTAGGAAAATTGAAAGATACATTTAAAGAAAACGTATAAACGTTTTTTAGTAGAGCGCACCATTCGTTAGCGATCAGAGTCCGCGGATGGTTTTAAAGAGGCGCAGGTTCGAATCCTGCCTTGATAATTTTTTATACGTTTTCTTGAAATATCTTTTTAAACTCTTTCTAAAAATATATCTTATATATTATTTCAGCCTACAGCTATATTCCTAACTAGTTATCCAGATTCTCTAGTATGGAAAGATCTACTTAAATTAACAGATGAAAATGAAGATAGCGTAGCGTGTGTAATAAAAGATGTTCAAAATTATATAATCAGTGTGTTAGAGAGAGAAGAGGAGAGTTTGATAGACAGAGAGGTATGTATTGGTGTAATTATATGTATTAAGGGGGCCTGTAAAGCGACTGGTTGTGGGTTCGATTCCCAATCGAGGAGTGGAAATATTTGTTATTTCCATTTTCTTCGCTCTGGTGTCGAGGTAAAGCGCGTCGTTAAGTTCCGCCACTTGCCACAGGCACACGCAACAGAGCTTCAAATTAAAAAATAATAAAATTTTGAACTCTGATTCGAACCCGCTTCTAATCTATTGTTTATCAAGCCTAAGAGACGAAGCTACTCATAAAGTCTTTTTTTAAATTTTGACATTAATTAAAATGCAATCAGTGCATGCTTTTCTCCTCATATAAGACTTATCAGAGAAAACCTAGTGTCAAGACACTCCTTTCTTCACTTTACGCCTTAATTCGTGATATTGTGAATTGAGTGGTAGAACTCAACGCCGCGCTTTCTCTTAGGTACCAGAGCGGAGAAATGAAAATTTAAATTACAATCATTCCCACGAATGGGAGTCGAACCTACACCCATTGCGTGTATTTTTTTTATTTAATACCTAACCAATACAGACACACGGTCTCGTATCCTTTTTTTTTTTAAAATGATTTGTTTACAATTCTTAAATGACATTGACATGCTACTCCAAACTAAAATGACGTTTTAAATTAACTAAGCGAGTTATCCATTATATTTACTAGACTTATTTTTACAATTACATAAACCATTGCCTTTATAATCAGAATCTCACTATTTTTGGTAGTATGTGATAGAAGTACAAAATCAGTACAACCGTTTCGAAGATAAGCCGGAACAAACAAACAAACAAACAAACAGACAGACGGACAAAAATTGTAAAAAAATGTTATTTTGGTATATGTACTGTGTATACTGTGTATATATACATATGAATTTAGTAAAAGGCGGTTGTTTTAATATCAACAACAGACACTCTTTTTTTATTTTATAATTCTTTGTATATTTTTTTCAGGTCTTACCGAATAATATAAAATCGTTTGCGACCATTTTGGCATTTTTACCAATTCAAAGTAGTTTTCGAGTTGTACCAAGATATGGTAAAGTGTTTAGTGAATTTGTTCCCAGCGCTCTTTTACATGGTAATGAAGTGGAAGGTCAAGAGGTAAGTAGAGATTACCACCAGGTAATAGTCTCCGTTCTCCACTTTATTACAGGTGTAAAGAAAAAAAATAATGAAACACAAGACTTTTTTAGAAAACGTTTAAAAAAATGTTGTTGTCTCTCTGTAGAGAGATTTTTACAAAATTTCTGCTACACAAAGATTATTCTACGAACAATAGTTTGGCGAGAGAGAATTATATTTTTTGTATATATTTCTAACTCCCGTTTTCCTTAAACTTGGTTGCCAAGAGGCACGGCTTCGAATCCTGCTGCGTGCAATTTTGTGTGCTTTTTCTAAAAATGTCTTTTTTATTTCCTAAATGTGTGAATGTCACTTTAATATATAATACAAAAATATTTAAATATTGTGTATGATGACCTAAAATGCTCCTTGTTATATCTACCAGGGTTGCCATCATATTTTGGTCTGAACATAGTTTTTTCTTAAGAAATTTAAGAAATTGTTTTTTTTTTACTGTTTGGTTTCCTCGATAGACATAATGAATACATACTCTGTTATTCAATTTCCATTTCTTTTTGTGTCTTTACGCTGTATCCTCTACATTCGGGTAGGTAGGAACTTAGTGTTTAGACACTCCATTCCCCACGCACCGCAGCATTCTGGAGGCATTGCGTGTTAATTATCGAAACTTAACGCCGCGCTTTGCCTCGATACCAGAGCGATAAAAAATGGAAATATTAAATATTTCCACTCCTCGAGTGGGAATCGAACCCACAACCAGTCGCACACATTGTGCCAGCAATTTCAATTTCAATACTGGTAAATGATCATTTCTCTCTATTTCAGACTATTTCTATCCTGGATTGTTTAAATGATGATGATAGAATACGTTGCAGTTTGTCTTATATACAGAGAGAGGATTATATCGTGACAGAAATGATTATAGCTTTGGAGGTAAGTTATTATGTTACGGTCACTAATTATAATTATTCATACTAATATTAAACTTAACACGCAATGCCTCCAGAATTCGTCGGTGCGTGAGGAACGGAGTGTCTTAACACTAGGTTCCCTCTGCCTACCCGAATGTGTACGGGATACAGCGTGAAGCTAAAAAAAAACAATTAAATACAAGTCTCTCTGTGGTGCATTAATCAGCCCGATTTGAATAGAATTCGGAATAAAAATAGCTAAAGATCCAGCCAGGGTTTATAAAAAATGTATGAAAACTCGAAACCACTTGACCGATTGTAATTAAATTTTATATAAATATAGTTGATAACTCAGGGTTAAATATAGGATACTTAATTTTCTAAAATCCATCTTTAAGGGTTGCAATATAACGAAACAGCTATAGTTGTAATTCATTACTTACTACTTACTTAGCTTCACGCCGTATCCCGCACACAGCAGTATTAGGATACTCCGTTCCCCACTTTCCGCCAAATTCGGAGGCATTGCGTGTTAAGTGGCGGAACTTAACGCCGCGCTTTACCTCGACACCAGAGCGAAGAAAATGAAAATATTACATTTTTCCACTCCTCGAGTGGGAATCGAACCCACAACCAGTCGTTTACAGTCACACGCTCATGCCACTGGGCCACGACTGGCCACATTGAATAGTTGTAGTTCATAATAAAAGGAAAATATTTTTCAGATAATCTTATCAAGAAAAGATATCAGTGCTATAAATATGAAGAAGGCAGTTAATAAATTGGACAAGTTAATGCAAAAAAAGGAATTAAATGAGAACGAAATTGCTAAAGTAAGTATATTTATAAAGGACGGTCCTAGATTGAAATTAATAAAGTATTTTTTTTTAAATGTAAAAATTTGTATTGGCAGGATTCGAACCCGCGCCTCTAGTTCCCTGTCCGCTGTGACCACTAACTACAAGCCATACGTTATATTCACTACGTTGATATTGTTATACGCGCGGTTACTGCTTAATTATGTTGTTAGCATTTATTGTAGCAATGGGACGGTTTCTAAAAGGTGCAGGTTCGAATACCTAGTAATTTTTTTATATGTTTTGTAACATTTAAAAGTGTTATTCACACAATTAGGAAATTGAAAAATATGTTTTAACAAAACGTTTAAAAATTTGAACGCAACGAGATTCGAACCCGCGCCTCTAGTTCCTCGTCCGCTATGACCATTGACTACAAGCCATACGTTATATTCATCACGTTAATACCCTTATTACAACTTTTATATCTTTTGCTACTTTTATATCTCTTATATACTTTTGTATCGAACGTAGTGTCAAGACACTCCGTTCTCCACTTCTTATTAATAAATATCATTATCTCTCGCTGGGGCTAGTCATTAGTAAGTGTGACTGTAAACTCGACTGGTTGTGGGTTCGATTCCCACTCGAAGAGTGAAAATATTTAATGTTTCCATTACCTTCGCTCTGGTATCACAGGTAAAGCGCGGCGTTATGTTCCGCCACTTAACTCGCAATGCCTACAGAATTTGTCGGTGCGTGGAGAACGGAGTGTCTTAACACTAGGTTCCCTCTATCTATCCCGCTGCGTGTGGGATAAAGCGAAAAGTAAAAAAATAAAATAAAAAACAAACAAAAAAAAAGTTTGTAATTAAAAAAGGCATTTAGAAAACGTATAAAACATTGAGCGCAGGGGGATTCGAACCCGCGCCTCCTGAATACCGTCCAGGCGCTCTAACCGCTGAGACATGCGATCTACTACCAGAGCAGTCGAAATTCGTATACGCTTTATTACAACTTAAATTTTTATAAATGTCTTTTTCGATTTCTTTTGTGAATAACAATTTAAAAATGTTATAACGTAACTATATAACATCTTAAAAAAATAAAAAAATAGCTTCACGCTGTATCCCGCACACAGCAGGGTAGACAGAGGGAACCTAGTGTTAAGACACTCCGTTCCCCACGCACCGCCGAATTCGGAGGCTTGCGTGTTAAGTGGCGGAACTTAACGCCACGCTTTACCTCGACAACAGAGCGAAGAAAATGAAAATATAATTTCCACTCCTCGAGTGGGAATCGAACCCACAACCAGTCGTTTACAAGTCACACTATTGTGCCACTGGGACCACGACTGGCCTACATCTTGAATTCAAAATTATAACAACTTGAGTTTTTTTTTTAATATTAATAATAGTTCTTCATTTTAGATGTTGTATAAAGTGCAAATCGTATCAAAACGTGTCGACGGAACTAAGAGAGATGATAAAATATTGGACAGAGAGATTATTTTGTTTTTGGGTGAGATTTTTTTTGTAGCTTCACGCATTTTCACGCATTAGCGGGGAAGTCGGAGCGAACCTAGTGTCAAGACATCTCCGTTTTCCTATTTCTACCTGAAATAGAGATTGGGCGGAGTTTAACGCAGCGTTTTAATGTTTTTAAAAACGGAAAATTGAACACTTAAAAGTGTTAACGCAAAAAAAAATCCTTTGAATCTATACAAGTAAATGAAATTAGACTGTCTGTTTGTAATACTAAAATAACCACTTTTTACTAAATACATATGTATGTATATACGGTACGTACTCGTATATTGAAATAGCATTTTTTTAATAATTTTTGTCTGTCTGTCTGTCCGTTTGTTTGTTCCGGCTAATCTCTGCAACGGCTGGACTAATTTTGAGGATACTTTCACATGACATGTGACGTAATAGGGTGTAATTAAGTAGACTACTACTTATATTTTTTTTTCTTTAATGTATAATATTTTGAGGTTGTCGAGTCGCAGTGGGACAGCGTCTGACTGTAAACGCGAAGGTTGTGGGTTCTATTCCCCGTTCGGGGGATTATGTTTATATTTTCATTTATTAGCTTTGGTATCAAATACAAAGCGAGGTGTTCGAGTTTCGCCACTCAATATGCATGTCAATATGATTTTTGTCAAAATGGAGAACGGAGTGTTCTCACTCACACATTCTGGTAGGCAGAGTGAACCTAGTGTTAAGACACTCTGTTCCCCGCTTTCCGCCGAATTCGGAGGCATTGCGTGTTAAGTGGCGGAACTTAACGCTGCGCTTCGCCTCGATACCAGAGCGAAAAAATGGAAACATCAAATATTAACAGTTCTCGAGTGGGAATCGAACCCACAACCAGTTGCTTCACAGTCACACTTTGTGCCCACAAGCCACGACTTGCCCCAAGGGGTCTTGACAATAGGTTTTCTGTAATTACCTCGTTATGCGGGAATAAGCGTGTAACTGATATGTTTTAAGTATTTTATTTATCGAACCTACACTCACCGCGTTTACAGTCAACACATAATAGTATTTTTTTTTTACCCGCGACGGAACGGCGACAGTATATGTGTTTGGGGTGAGAGGTTGTTTGTTTGTTTGTTTGTTTGTTTGTTTGTTTGTGTGTTTGTGCAAATTACTATGTCAATTATTTCCAAAACTATAAGCCCGATTTTGATACGGTTTTCTATGATAGGTTAAGGTTCAATTGGCGTATGTTCTTATGTATGTCTTATTGCCTTAACTCACCAGGGGGCGCTGCAGTAAGCATTTTACGTGAAAACGAATGTTTTCAATTATCTCAAAAAATAATAGTCTGATTTCAATAGATTTTCAGTGGTAGATTCAGGTTTAATTGGTGGATGTTCTTGGATATGTTTTATCGTGTCAAACCACCAGGGGGCGCTGCAGTAAGCATTTGTTTGTACTTTTTTTGTATTTATTTGTCTAAAACCGAAACTACTGCTCCGATTAAAAACAGTTTTCATAAAAATATTTGTCTTTGCTTGGTGCATATTTTAAGATTTTTCTTTTTTTGTTACGGGGAAAACTCACCAGGGGGCGCTGCACTAAACATTTGTTTATGCAGAGCAAAAACTACAAGTCCAATTTAGATGAAACTTTCAAGGGTTCAGGCTTAATTGGTGCGTCTTTCCATATATGTGTTATGGTGACCACTCATCAGGGGGCGCTGTAATAAGCATTTGTTTGAGTTTTTTTGTGTAAAACCAAAATTTTTCTTATATTTATTTGTCTAAAACCGAAATTACTTATCCGATTGGCTAGAGTTTTCAGAACTAGTTTAAACTTTACTTAGTACATATTTCAAAATTTTTGTTTTTACGTTACGGTCAAAATTCACCATTCATCGGACTAGTAGTTTTGGTTCTGCATAAACATTTGCTTATGCAGAACCAAAACTACTAGTCCGATTTAGATGAAACTTTCAATGTTAGGTTCAGGTTTAATTGGTGCATCTTTTCATATATGCGTTACGGTGGCCACTCACCAGGGGGCGCTGCAGTAAGTACATTTGTTTGTGCAAAACTAAAACTACGAGTCCGATTTGAATGCAGTTTTCAATGATAGATTCAAGTTTACTTAGTGCATATTTTCATTTATGTGTCATGTATGTTTACTTAGTGCATATTTTCATGTATGTGTCAATTCTCTAGGGGGCGCTGCAGTAAGTAGCTGCTTCCATTTTTTGTGTAAAACCAAAACGACTAGTACGATTGGAGAGAGTTTTCAGTATTAGATTCCGCTTTGCTTAGAGCATGTTTTTAAATTTATATTACGGTGACAAGTCACCAGGGGGCGCTGCAGTAAAATATTGTTTGTACAAAGCTAAAATGACGAATTCGATTTGGATGCAGTTTCAATGAAGAGCTCAAGTTTAATTAGTGCATGTTCTTGGATACGTTTTATCGTGTTAACTCACCAGGGGGCGCTGCAGTTAACATTTGTTTGTAATATTTAAAACAAAAACCACAACTACTAGTCCGATTGGGCAGAGTTTTTAGTATTAGATTTACCTTTACTTGGTGTAAGTTTTTAGGTTCTTTTTTACGTTAAGAACTCACCAGGCGGCGCTGCATTAAACATTTAATTATACAAAGTTCAAACTATAAGTCCGATTTGTATGCAGTTATCAAAAATAGGATCAGGCTTAATTAGCGCCTGTTCTCTTATATGTGTCATGGTGTGACACCTCACTAGGGGGCGCTGCAATAAGCAATTGCTTGTATTTTTTGTGTGAAACCTATTTAGATGCGGTTTTCTGTGATAGGTTCAGGTTTAATTGTTGCGTGTTTTTATATGCCATATCACGAACTACCACGGGGCGCTCCAGTATAAATTAGTTTGTTCAAAATCAAAAGTACTAGTGGATTTGTGATTTTCACTGATTTGGTTAGACTTAAGTTTCCTGAAAATGTTACGGTGACAATCTGCCAGGCGCTGCAATAAGCATTTGATAACCAGAAAGCATTGGGTTTATAATTTCTTTTGGAATTGCATGAAGGTTAATATAAAGTATTTCGAAATTATGTAATAATATATAATGTGTATCTATTCACTTTAAAAAGTTTAAAATAAAAAGCAAAATTAAAAATTTTGAAAAAACCCACGACGGTTTAATTGTAATTGAAAAAGGATAAAATAACTAGAAATCCCCCGCCTAAAAAAATATATGTAACGAGATGATGGGGACAACTTCGTCGGGGGCTGCCAGTTGCAACTTCTATTTTAAATATAGTAGCTAACAGTATAAATGTCGTTCTTAAAGTTTTTAAAAGAAATACCAGTTATCAAAACTGTAAATTCATATTAATACTTTATTTTTTTGCCAAACCTGTTTAAAAGCATGAAAACCTATGAGAAGGTTTGTGCTAACTTAAAGTAACGACAGCCCCCGACGAAGTCGTCCCCATCATCTCGTTACATATATTTTTTTAGGCGGGGGATTTCTAGTTATTTTATCCTTTTTCAATTACAATTAAACCGTCGTGGGTTTTTTTCAAAATTTTTAATTTTGTTTTTTTTTATTTTTTTATTAAATTTTAGCTAAGTATTGCCGTTTTGAACATGAAATACCAAAATATAATGCACTTATAAAACAACTTGAAGACGTTCTTCTTTGGAAAGTTGATAATGTTTTAAAGGTAAGTGTCTTCAAATAGTTTGTCCGTCTAGCTCAGTGGTAGCAGTGGCAGTGGTAGTCTATTCGAAACCAATCCATGCTAATATTGTAAAGGCGAATGTCTGTCTGTTTGTCTGTTACGCTTTCATGGCGTATGTACTGGCCCAATTTGGATGAAATTTGGAATGAAAGGACTTAAAGTTTTTTGTTTGGTGGTAGGAGATTCGTTCTCCGACTGGCTCGCGACCACTATCATGTCAAAGACGAACCGCCAAATATCATATGATGTGTTCCGGTTCGATGGCATGTAAGCCAGCTCTCCCTATTCCCACCATTCCCATCCTTCCTCCCTCCTTCTGTCCTACATTCCCAAGGCAACGCATCCAAAACTTGACTGTTGTGGATGTCTATGGGCGAAGGTAACCACTTAACACCAGACGGGCCTTCAGCTCGTTTGCCTCCTTCATCCCATAAAAAAAAAAAGTTTGGAGAATTCTGCCTTGGAAAACATAATATATTCATATGTTTAGTATTATCATTCTCTAGGTCGGAATCGAACCCACAACCAGTCGCGTTTACAGTCAGACGCTGTAACACTGCGACATTATGGCCTATAACTTTATTTAATAATAAAAATGTTTTTAAATACTTTTAACTTTTTAACACTAGATTTACCAGTTATTCAAATATACCTATTTATAATTACAAGAAATATATAATATAAATATAAAATATTTATATTTATATTATACCTCCTGCAAATATACGTTTACTAAAAGTGACTTGTGGCCAGTCGTGGCGCAGTGGCACAAGCGTGTGACTGTAAACGACTGGTTGTGGGTTCGATTCCCACTCGAGGAGTGGAAATTATATTTCCATTTTCTTCGCTCTGGTGTCGAGGTAAAGCGCGGCGTTAAGTTCCGCCACTTAACACGCAAGCCTCCGAATTCGGCGGTGCGTGGGGAACGGAGTGTCTTAACACTAGGTTCCCTCTGCCTACCCGAATGTGTGCGGGATACAGCGTGAAGCTAAAAATAAAAAATAAAGTGACTTTTCTTTACTTTTTTTTTATATAAAGTTTTTTTTTCAGTTAAAATTGGGGAGCCTTATTATATCTGCATTAGAATTTGAAGACATTGAGGCCCTAAATATATTATTTAATTTAATATGTTCTAATTGTAAGTATTTATATATGTATGTGTATACTAATATAATAAAGAGGTAAAGTTTGTAAGTTTGTTTGTAAGTTTGTTTGTAAGAGGTGATCTGAGGAAATACTGAACTGATTGTGATAATTCTTTCACAATTACAAAGCTACAGTATTCAGGAGTGCTGTAGGATATGTTTTATTATGATTGAACAGAAAGTTCAAGAGAATAGGGGAAGAGATAAAAATAAATAATATCAGTCTGTTTGTGATATTAAAGTAACCGCTTTTTACTAAATGCATATGTATGTGTACACTGTACATATGTACCGATATAATATTTTTTGTCTGTCTGTCTATTTGGTTGTTCCGGCTGATATCTGGAATGGCTGGACCGATTTTGACGGAGACACTGCGACTATAATTAGTTATGAAAAAAAAAATGAACTAAAGAACTTCTTGAGGCCAGTCGTTTTAGACAAAGTGTGACTAAACTCGACTGAATATGGGTTCGATTCCCACTCGAGGAGTGGAAATTATATTTCCATTTTCTTCACTCTGGTTTCGAGGCAAAGCGCGGTGTTGAGTTCCGCCTCTTAACACGCAATGCCTCTGAATTCGCCGGTGCGTGGGGAACGAAGTGTCTTAACACTAGGTTCCCTTTACCTACTCGAATGTGTGCGGGATACAGCGTGAAGCTAAACAAAACAGAACTCTACCTCTAAAATTTATTCCATATTTTAACAATATAATTAATTTTCAGTGGCCACAAAAAGAGATATGACATTGCGAAAAGCATATCTAGTAGTTAGTACTAAATTATCACGCTACGACGTGAAGCGTGAAACGGGTGACGTCACGCCTGCCTTGTGGCGAGATGTCGACGGGGTTTTGGAACTTTTACAGGTAATTGGTTTTTAATACATGATGCGTAACTTAACGCCGCGTTACGTATGTTTCGACTAAGTTGTTGAAGATAAAAGGTGATATAAACTCGCTGTGTGGAACTGAACTCGTAACCATTGCATGTATTGCCATATTTTAAATTGTTTTTGGAACGAAGTTCCTTATCTTGTGTTGTGTGCAAGGGGGGAGGGGGGTTAGACGGAAAAACATCTCAGGAAAAGTTGTAACGACACGTTTTTGCTATAGTAAGCTGTGCCTCTCTGTCTGTCTCTGTCTGTCTCTCTCTCTCTCTCTCTCCCTCTCCCTCCCTCTCTCTCTCTCTCTCTCTCTCTCTTATAGAAAGCAAGCCAGGTATTTTTATTTCTAATTAATAATAAATTTAATTAATTATAATTTAATTAATAATTAATCTAATTAATGATAATTAATAATTAATCTAATAATTGATAATAAATTAATAATAAAAAAAATATTATTATAACTTAAAAAAAATAAAATTTTATTACAATTCCTTCGCTAATTGATCGAAAGGAAGTTCGTCCTATCCGGGTGACCCTTGATACCTCTCTTGTATTTTTTTTTATAATTGACTTATATTAATATAAAACAAGTTACGCTTTTTTCCGTTTAGCAGAGTAGTCAAAGACGACTTAGTGTCAAGACACTCCGTTCTCCACTTTGTAAGAGACTCAGTATGAGACTCTTTTTGTAAGAACGTGTGGTTCGGGGTTCGATTCCCATTCGGTGTTCGTTCGTTCTGGTGATTAGATAGTGATCGCGGAACTCAACGCCGCGCTTTGTCTGAGTTACCAGAGCGGTAAAATGAAAATAATTTAAACATTATCCCTCTCTGTGTGTATCGAACCTACTACCATTGCGTTTACAGACCGACTTTGAAAAAGAAGGGAAAAGAGAATTTGAAAAAAATATTTTTAGAAAACGTATAAAAAATTGAGACCATCGTGTCGCAGTGGGACAGCGTCTGACTGTAAACGCGATGGTTATGGGTTCGATTCCCATTCGGGGGAATGATTATTTACAATTTAAATTTCTTTGCTCTGATATCTGAGACGAAGCGCGGCGTTGAGTTCCGCCACTCAATGTCACGATTTCGGGCGGAAAGTAGAGGACGGAGTGTCTCGACACTAAGTACTACCCGAAAAAGCGGGAAAAACCGTGAAGCTGTATTGTTTTCAATTCAATTCAAAATTTGAACGCAGTGGTATTCGAACCCGCGTTAAATATATGATTTTTGTTTTTTTTTTAGCTTCACGCTGAATCTCGCACACCAGCAGGGTAGGCAGAGGGAACCTAGTTCCCCACGAATTTGGAGGCATTGCGTGTTAAGTGGCGGAATTTAACGCCGCACTTTGCCTCGACACCAGAGCGAAGGAAATGGAAATATTAAATATTCCACTTCCGAGTGACACTAACACTAAGTCGAGTGGGAATCGAACCCACAACCAGTCGTTTACAGTCACACGTTCGTGCCACTGCGCCACGACTGGTCCCCGTTTATATATATGTCGGCGCAAGGCGTAGCGCCTCTCTGTTATTCTATAATCCCGTCTATGACTCAACTTGTCAGGTGTCAGATGGTCGGTATGACTAATGCGTAAAGGCAGAAACTTGTTAATAAGAAAAGGTATAAAGCAGTCGTTGGACTGGCTGTTGCATAGTTGACGTTGAGCTGCGGTAGTGTTAGTTACTAGGCGGGACGCCCTGTCCCTGTGTGCTTATAATATAACGTGATTAAGTGTAAGTTCGGTGGTGAGAGGAACTCGGGCAGTGGAGGTGAGTGTTTATGCATTATAAAGGGTACCCTTAAGCCTGCACTTGGGTCACAAGCCCCAGGCACTGCTTTAGAGTTCCTCTCCCTGTAATCGTGATGGGTTCGGTGCCCCCGTAGTCTCTATTACGTATAGTGTGTAATGTTATAATACGCTCCTGGCCCGTTGCCTACGCCCAAGAACCATTCCTGACGTTTATCAATCTACATACGTATTCGTTATGTGTTACTTATATCATAAGTGAGTTATATCATCATTCTTTAGATATTCTACATCAGAAGTGGGATATATTATTATCATTTTTATCATCACATCTTACATATACATATAATATAACTGTAAATAATATAATTTATTTTTAGTTCATATTGTTAGAAACATCAATCAAATCGCGTAGAAGTATTTATAATATATTAGAGGAAGTGCTCAAGTCGGAGGAAATTGAACTGCTTGAGAAGTTTCTAGAAAATCTATTGATTACTGAACAGAATGACTGTAAGTATTCAATTTTGGGGTCCACACTTATATTATAAATGTGAAAGTCTGTCTGTCTGTCTGTCTGTCTGTTACCCTTTCACGGGTAATCTACTGGACCGATTTGGATGGAAGTCGGAATGAATATAGCTGACGATTCGTGTTTAGTTTTTTAGTTTTAATTTATTATTATAATTTTTATGTATAATATCATGGTGGTTTGGGCACGTCGAGAGGATGAGTGATGGAAGAATGGTAAGAAAGATTTATGAAGCAAAAGTGAGTGGTAAGAGAGGCAGGGGGAGACCTCGGTTGACCTTCGAAAACACAGTATCGATGATACTGGAGGAAGGTCACGTAAAGCATGAGGACCCCCCGGAGGGCGTGTATGAAGAGGTTGATGACTGTGGACGAGGCGAAAGAAGTATGCAGGGACCGTAGCGTTTGGCGCTCCGTTCTCCCTGACTACCCCGCAAGGGATACAGCGTGAAGCGAAAAAATCGAAAAAATAGAATATAATATCATTTTTTGTATTATAATATTACTGCCAAAATCACGATTTACCAAAAAGAAATGCCGAGCGGAGGGCAGTTGCCTGATATTGTATATATTTTTTTTTTAGCTTCACGCTGTATCCCGCACAGAGCACAGAGGGAACTTAGTGTTTAGATACTACATTCCCCATTCTCCGCCGAACTTTGTTGGCATTAGCGTTAAATGGCGAAACTTAACGCCGCGCTTTGCCTCAATACCAGAGCGAAATATTAAATATTTCCACAACTCGAGTGGGAATCGAACTCACAGTCGGTCCCGTTTACAGTCACATTTTCTACCCACAAGGTTAATTATTATATTAATTAGTTCAAATTATTTTTAGCTGACAATCAAGCAGTTTTGGAGCTCCTCGAGATATGTATAAAAATGTTGGAAGATAACAACCTGCTTTCCAAAAAGTACCTTCCCAACATATTATTCAAAGTGTTGAACATAAAGAAATACAACATAACAATATTCAACATGGCGGCGAATCTTTTCACAGATAAAATAGAACTTTTCGATGGCAACACTGTAAATGATACCATAGATAATATATTTAAAATTATAAATAATTTTGGTTCAAATTACAGAGTAAATATCAAAATGGCTTTGGGTCTAATAAAAAAAATATTTAATTTGAACAAAAATAATAAGAGTATAGTAGATTATTATTTCGATGGGAGTGAATCGATTAATTTGTTGGTTTTAATTGAAATTAAAATTATATTTCAATTTGATAATTTGAAATGTAAAGAAATGCTTGAAAAAAATGATTTTTTGGATAAATTTTTTTCTGAATACCTGAACAATGATAAATTTGAAAATGATGAAATAATCGAATTTGTTAAGTCGTTTGCGGAATTTATGTTAAAAGATTATGAATTGGTAAGTTTTGTTTTTCTTTTGTTGTTTTTGCTTCACGCTGTATCCCGCACACGTTCGGGTAGGCAGAGGGAATCTAGTGTTAAGACACTCAGTTAACCACGCACCGCCGAATTTGGGGGCATTTCATGTTAAGTGGTGGAACTTAACGCCGCTATTTGGCTCGACTCCAGAGCGAAGAAAATGGAAATATTAAATATTTAAACTTCTCGAGCGGGAATCAAACCTACAACCAGTCGTTTACAGTCATACGTTCGTGCCCCACGACTGGCCCCCATCTGTTCTATTTAAATTTCTCATTATTTATTTTCAGGTAATTTAGGCAAAGTAATAAAATTTTGCCTTTCTCTCTGTCTCTCTGTTTATAAGAAATCTTTATGTTACAGAAAACTGTCAAGGTTATTGCAAAATCTCTCCGAAAACCGCGACAAATGTCTTCTGATAATGTCTTCTTTATCATATCACTCATTAGATCTGACCGCCATGATTTTGAGCCAATAATAAGCTCATTGGAAGATATAATCAACAATTGCCCAATAAAAGAAATAACAGAGAGTGTAGAGAATTATTCTTTAAAGAAAAATCACGAAATTTTCCTTCCCACCCTCAAAATGGCCTCCAAATGTTTAGCTGAACCGAATTCGATGAAACATTCGGTTATGATCAAGCGCTGGTTGGAAAGAATCGTACATTTACACGAACTCGGGGTTTTGGAGCGAAATTTCGAGAACAAAATGGAGTATTTGACGGATTTAGTTGATGTTTCATTAAGTTTTGCCTCGAGGGAGGAGTTTATGAAGATTTTGTTGAAGAGTAAGTAACCTTTTTTTTTAGTCTTCTATAATAATAAACTGATAACTGAATTATTTTGCTTTGTTTAACGCTGTATCCCGCACACATTCGGGTAGGCAGAGAGAACCTAGTGTTATGACACTCCGTTCCCCGCACACCGACGAACTCGGAGGCATTGCGTGTTAAGTGGTGGAATTTAACGTGCTTTGCCTCGACACCAGAACGAAGAAAATGTAAATATTAAATATTTAAAATCCTCTAGTGGGAATCGAACCAACAATCAGTCGCGCTTACATTCCCGCATTGTTCCCACAAGCTACGACTGGCCTTTGCAATAATTACGTAAATTATATCCAAATTAATTGTATTATTCTGTTTCACTCGCACTTATTTGAAAATTTTGATTTTTGAAAAAAGACATTTTTAGAAAGCGTATAAAAAAAGAGACATTTAGAAAATATATAAACATTTTAACACAGAAGGATTCGAACCCGCGCCTCTTGTGGGAGACAAGAGCGCTCTGACCGCTAAGACATGCGTTATACTACCAGCGAAGTCGAAATTCTTGTACGCGCGATTACAACTTACGTTATGTTAACAACAAAAATAAGTTGTATTAAAGCATATAGACATCGACTTTCGTAGTTGTAGAACGCATGGTTCAGCGGTCAGAGAGCTCTTGTCTCCCACAAGAGGCGCGGGTTCGAATCCCTCTGCGTTAAAATTTTCTAAATGTCTCTTTTTTTATAAGTTTTCTAAAAATGTCTGTTGTCTAAAAACGTTTTTTAAAAATGTCTGTTGTCTTGAGTTATGTTCCGCAGTGTCTCAATTACGGGCAGAAAATGGAGGGCGGAGAGTTATGACACTAGATCCTCATTTTTAACCTTCTATTTTTTTAATTTCATGTAATTCAGACGAAGGAATAAAATTTTGTCGAACATTTATAAAAGCAACTTTTGAACGTCTCGTGGCAAAACCTTATGTATTTCTGTCACCCGCCATGGAGAGAACAAGCGTGATTTTAGTTGACATTTTAAAATATGCAGCCGCTAATAACAAGATGGATGAAGCATTTGATATGGCTGGAGAGGTAATTAGTTTTTTTTTAGCTTCACGCTGTATCCCGCACACAGCAAAGTAAGCAGAGGGAACCTAGTGTTAAGACACTCCGTTACCCACGCATCAACGAATTCTGGAAGCATTGCGTGTTCAATGGGGGAAGTTAAAGTCGCGGAACTTAAACCTTGTTAATTGCAATGTTTTTTTTTAGCTTCACGCTGTATCCCGCACACAGCAAAGTAAGCAGAGGGAACCTAGTGTTAAGACACTCCGTTACCCACGCATCAACGAATTCTGGAAGCATTGCGTGTTACGTAACTTTACTCGGGATACCAGAGTGAAAATGGAAATATAAATATGGAAATATTTAGTACCAGAGCGAAGAATTTTTTTTTTATAATCATTTCCTCGAATGGGAATCGAACCCACAACCAGTCATTTTACAGTCACACTTTGTGCCTCTGCGTCACGACGGGCCTCAATATTTAATTGTTAATTGCAATATATCTTTTTTTATTAGCTTCACGCTGTATCCCGCACACATTCGGGTAGGCAGAGGGAACCTAGTGTTAAGACACTCCGTTCCCCACGCACCGCCGAATTCGGAGGCATTGCGTGTTAAATGGCGGAACTTAAACTTGCGCTTTTACCTCGACCCCAGAGCAAAGAAAATGGAAATATTAAATATTTCCACTCGTCGAGTGGGAATCGAACCCACAACCAGTCGTTAACACACACTGGCCCAACACTAATTAGTATGTGTTTTCAGGTCTGGCCGGTATTTTGTGAGGTGTCGACGCATGAAGAGAGAATACAAGCGTTAACTTATTTACCACTCCTACCACCATCTGTGGAACGGTGGGTGGTAGATACCGTTAATGACAATGATATTACTTTAGATAGAAAAATACAATTTGTTATCGCGACTAGTGATAAAATTAGGTAAGAAATTCGCTTTAATAAACTGGTTTTGGTTTTTTTTTAATATTAAAAAAATGGGGCGTCATGGCAAACGTCATGGCGCAGTAGGGTGGTTGTAAGTTCGGTTCCCATACCAAGGAATGGTCCGTATGGGATGTGTAATATCCGTATGGGGGTCCTTCCAAATTTTTTACTTTTTGTTCTTATGCCAGAGGCCAAGCGCGGCGTTGGGTTCCGCCACTCAACACGGAAAATATCGATTTCTGGCGGTAAATGGAGAAAGGAGTGTTTTGACACTAAGTCCTTTCTGAATACCTCGCTATGCGTGGTTACACTAAGCTATTAGTGGATAAAGCGTGTGGTTTCTAAGAGGCGCGGGTTCGAATCTCGTTGCTTTCAAATTTTCATACATTTTGAATTTTAATTTCTTAAGTCATTTAAATATATTAAAAGTCTAGTTAGCACATTCTAAGTCGAAAGGTAACCTAACTAATATAGAACCTACTTTAAGAGAGTGAGTGGGGGTAAGAGGCGGAGAGCGGAGAGACGCGCGAAAGACAAACACTAGTGACTCCATCACGCTGTGTGTAGTGCCTCAGTCACTCCGCACTCGTCAACTCACATTGACTAGTGACTCCATCACACCTGTAGTGTCTCAGTGACTCCGCTTGGCTGGTTGACTGTACTTGCGCGAAATAATAAAAAACAAAAGATATGATTGGTCAAGATAAAATACGTGTATATTAAAAATGGTTTTTTTTTTTCAGTACAATTCATAGATTTTTACGCGATCATCTGCCGTCGCGTCTGAGCGAGCTCCGCTGTACATCTGCTACTTGTTTTAAAGTCTATCTAGATATTCTGTCTCGGAAAAATCTAGATCTTCTAGGCCCAGTCGCCCAAATAGCTTCAAGTTAGTATATATTTTTAGCTTCACACTGTATCCCGCACGCAGCTGAATAGGCAGAGGGAATCTAGTGTTAAGACACTGTGTTCCCCACGCACCGACGAAATCTGGAGGTATTGCGTTGCGCGTGGCGAATTTGGTTTCGATAACATAGCGAAAAAAAGGAATATATTAAATATTTCGCGATGGTTGCGGGTTTGATTCCCATTTGAGGGAATGATTATATTTATATTATTTTCATATGCTGATTATTATTTTCATATTTCCGCTCTGGTACCTAAAACAAAATGCGTTGTAAAAATCGGTTTTAGGCGGAAAATGGAGAACGGAGTGTTTTTACACTAGGTTCTCTCTCTCTACCTCTATGCGGGAAAAAACGTGAAGTTGATAATAAAATGACCATTGTGCCGAAGTGGATGATCTGAAATTATTGTGGATTCGACTCCAATCGGGGGAAATATTATATTTAAATAATATTTTGTTGTTTTTAAAATGTTATTTATTTACACATTTAGAAAGAGGAAAAGTCATTTTAAAATTATAAACGTAGCGGGATTAGAACCCGCGCCTCTCGTGAACTGTCTAAGCGCACTCACAGATATATGCAAAAATCTGTCTACAGAGATGCTAATAACATAAATAAGTTGCAATAAAGCGTATAAGAATTTCGACACAGCGGATAGTAGAACGCATGGCTCAGTGGTAAGAGCTCCTGAAATGGTTCGAATCCCGCTGCGTTTAAATTTTTATACGTTTTCTTTAAATGTCTTTTTCAATTTTCCTAAGTGTGAAATAACACTTTAAAAATGTTTAAAAAGTATTTAATAAATTGCATTCTCTCTTGCTAAACGATTGTTTGTAGAATAATCTTTGGGTAGCAGATATATGCAAAAATCTGTCTACAGAGATGCTAATAACATAAATAAGTTGCAATAAACTTATAAGAATTTTGACAAAGTTGGAAAAAGAACACATAGCTTAGCGGTCAAAACGCATTAACGGTTTTCAAGAAGCGCTGGTTCGAATTCCGCTGCGTTCAACTTTTTATATAGGTATTATCTGAAAATATTTTTCATATGTAAATTCTTTTTCGTTTCTCCGCTCTTTGAACAAAGCGCGGCGTTGAATTACGCTAAATAATTTGAAAAGTAGAGTGTCTCTCTGCTATAAAAGGAGAGATGCGTCAATTAAAAGATTTTTTTTTTTTTCAGATGATGACAAAGAAGGGTGGTGGGATGAAGCTATACAAATTTGTATGAACGGTTTGGCGGAGGCGGAAGGAGAGAGTGTTCTCTCTCTCGTTCACTCCAAATGTAGTGACTCGCGAGGTCACTCCACTAAGAGATTGCTACTGCCTTTACTACGGTTAGTTATTTAGCTTCACGCTGTATCCCGCACACGTTCGAGTAGGCAGAGGGAACCTAGTGTTAAGACACTCCGTTCCCCACGCACACCCGAATTCGGAGGCATTGCGTGTTAAGTGGCGGAACTTAACTTGGCTTCGACACCAGAGCGAAGAAAATGGTATATCAAATATACAATTCCTAGAGAGGGAATCGAACCCACAACCAGTCGCGTTTACAGTCACACTTTGTGCCCACAGGCCACGACTGGCCTCTACTGGTTAGTGATATTTCCTAATTGTTTCTACTTATTAACAACTAGCTAGATACTTTTTTCATACTTTATCTTATCTTTTTATTTCCCATTACAACCCTTGGGGGTTGGTTTGTGAAAACATAAGTAGCATTTGTTTGACCTTGCGTGAAAAATATAAGATTTTATTCAAAATAAGAAGTTATATGCTTCATTTTTTGATGGTCAAATAATTGACCACCGGACACGGGTACACTAAAGTTAATGCCTCAGACCTGAGAAAAACTGAAGAAGCTAAGTGGGACTTGTTGTTTTATTGTTTTAATTTTTTTATTAGCTGGCTTAATGAAATTATCATCAAAATCGGTCAAGGGTTTTAGATTTATTGTACAAACTTTCATCCCCTCTTTCAACCCTTTTAGAGTTTGATTTTTGAAAAACAAATAGTCTATGTTTGACCCTGGATCTTTAACTATTTTCCGTATAGTATTCGAACCCACTATCATCCCGTTTGCAGTCAGCCTTTGATAAGATTCCATAATTATTTCATACAAACAGGTGTTCAAAAGTGAGTGACTGTGAACAATTGTTCTCCACCATCTCGGAGGATCTTCTCTCCACGTTGAAGAAGTTTCCGCGCAGTACCGATGATAGATTTTATGAGGAACGCATTTCAGAATACGTCAGGGCTTTGAATATTGCTCAAATTATGTTTGAAAAGGTGAGTTGTACACGCGCACACACACACACACATGCAATAGTACACGCACACGCACACGCTCCCTCAAAAGCATACCTATACGTACATTACACATGACACACACATGCATACATAAGCATATTACTCGCCCATAACACGCATACACGCACATTACACGCCCATTCACGCATACGCGCGCGTGCACACACGTTCACACACACGCACGCAACACATATAACACGCACATTCACACACACACATAGTTGCTTTCATCATTTTAAAGCGTAAAATGCGTGTATTTATATATGGACACATATTTAAACTAAAAGCTAATATTTTTAGAAAACGTATAAAAAATTAAACACAGCGGGATTCGAACCTGCACCTTTCGGAAACCGTCCAAGCGCTCTGACTGCTAAACCATGCAGTCTACTACCAGCTGTATCGAATTTAAAACTGTCTTTTTTTTATTGATTTTTTTTATGGAATGAAGGAGGCAAACGAGCTGAAGGCCCACCTGGTGTGGTTACCTTCGCCCCAAAGACATCCACGACATTAAAATTATGGATACGTTGCCAGCCTTGGGAATGTAGGACAGAAGGAGGGAGGAAGGATGGGAATGGTGGGAATAGGGAGAGCTGGCTTACATGCCATCGAACCGGAACACATCATAAGATATTTGGCGGTTCGTCTTTGACATGATAGTGGTAGCGAGCCAGTCGGAGAATGAATCTCCTACCACCAAGCTACTGGGTTACGGGACGCTACCCAGCGGCGGGAGGGAATTGTATTCTTAACCCGTCCCCCCACGGGCGTCTTTTTCTATTTCCCAAGTGTGTGAATAACACTTTAAAGTGTTAATAGAAAACCTGGTATATTTAATATTTCAACTTTATTTTTAGATACCCAAAGAGAATATAAATAAATATACAAAAAGTTGTAACAGTTTTGTGGGAGAGGTGTGCAAACTATGCTACACGTTGCGGGATCAAGTCGACGAAAAATTCAGGTGATATATGTATAAAGATCTATCTATGTTTTTTTAGCTTCACGCTGTATCCCGCACACTGCGGGATAGACAGACGAAACGCTTTGCCTCGCCACCTCGAGTGGGAATCGAACCCACAAGCAGTCGCTTTACAGTCGCACTTGGTGCCACGAGTGGCCCTATATAGGCTATCGTTCTATCTATATCTATACTAATATAATAAAGAGGTAAAGTTTGTAAGTTTGTTTGTAAGGGGTGATCTGAGGAAATACTGAACTGATCGTGAAAATTATTTCACAATTACAAAGCTACAGTATTCAGGAGTGCTGTAGGATATGTTTTATTATGATTTAACAGAAAGTGCAGAGAATTCTAAAAGGGTTCGTATAGGGGATAAAGCTGCATAGGAGGTCGCTTCATATTTATTTTTTTCATTATTTTCGCTCTGGTATCAAGGTAAAACGCGGCGTTGAGTTCCGCCACTTAACAACGTAACGTAATGTAACAGCACACAGCAGGGTAGGCAGAGGGAACCTAAGTGTAAAGACATTCTGTTCCCCACGCACCGCCGAATTTGGTGGCATTGCGTGCTAAGTGGTGGAACTTAACGCCGCGTTTAATCTCGGCACCAGAGCGATGAAAATAGTAATATTAAATATTTCCACTCCTCGAGTGGGAATCGAACCCACAACTAGTCGTTTACAGTCACACGCTTGTGCCACTGGGTCACGACTGGCCACTTTTTAATATATATATTTTTATTTTTTTATTCCAGAGATTTTCACATCGCTAACTATAATTGTTTCGTGGCGGCCATTTGCTTAACGAATCCACGCGCAGAAGTTTATAGGAAAGTGTTTGACTCGAATGTATGGAGAAAGCTAATTGATGAAACACAACGGGATCTGCCGATCAGAGATCAATGGGTGAGTACAGCGTGTGACTGTTAAAGCAATGGTCGTGGGTTCGATTCCCATTCGGGGGAGAGGTTGTGCAGTAGAAACTTGATCACAAGGAATAACTGTTTTCGTTAGGCATGAAGAGAAGCGAGTTTTGTACACATGTTGTATACTAGTTTATATAATAAGATCTTTAGTTTTTGTGATTATTACACATTTTGAAAAGATTTTGAACCTGCAATAATAAATAATTTATTAGATCCAGGTTTATTATTATATATATTCACTAGTGTCCCGCTCGCAGCTTCGCCTGCGTGAGCTATTCAACTATTTCACTATAGGCACATAGACATCACATTAGAAACCTCGAAAATTATCAGTATTTCTCTACTGTATTATGCATGTATTATACATATAAACCTTCCTTTTGAATCATTCTAACTATCAAAGGAAACCGCATCAAAATCCGTTGCATATTTATGAAGATCTAAGCATACATATATACAGACGCGGGAAGCGACTTTGCTTTATACTATGTAAATTTTTTTTTTTTTAGCTTCACGCTATATCCCGCACACAGCAGGGTAGCCAGAGGGAACCTAGTGTTAAGACACTCCGTTCCCCACGCACCGCCGCATTCGGAGGTATTGCGTGTTAAGTGGCGGAACTTAACGCCGCGCTTTACCTCGACACCAGAGCGAAGAAAATGGAAATATTAAATATTCCACTCCTCGAGTGGGAATCTAACTCACAACCAGTCGTTTACAGTCACACGCTTGTGCCACTGCGCCACGACTGGCGGTAAATATATGAATAATTTCAGAATCAGCGTACGACCCGCCACGTCGTATCAAATATAATATCAGATGTGAAGTTAAGAATGGCGAGTGTTCGTACGCGAATGTTCACTCGCACGCTGTCCGAGAACCCGTATTTGTATGATTTGCCACAAGAAAATGTTGAAAATGAAACGGTATGTATCTTATGTCTTTATTTTAGCTTCACGCTGTATCCCGCACACAGCTGGGTAGACAGAGGGAGCCTAGTGTTGAGACACCCCGTTTGTCATTTTTCGCCTAATTCTGGAGGCGTTGCGTGTTAAGTGGTGGAAATTAACGCCGCGCTTTGCCTTCGCCAGAGCGGAGACAATTAATATTTCAAATTTATATTTTAGCATTAGAAAATTATTAATATTTTGGCTTTTTTTTATTGTACTGTATGAAAAGACTGAGAAAAAGGTATTTTCTAAAAAAGAAATCTAGTTTGATCGCTTTTTCGCACCCGAAACCCATAGGGCGTTTCGTGTGCAAACTATACTACAAAATTTCATGAAAATCATCATACATATGTATTCGCCTGCGTGAACTACACAACTATTTCACTATACGCACATAGACATCACGTTAGTAACCTCTAAAATTATCAGTGTTTCTCTGCTTTATTATGCATGTATTATACATATAAACCTTCCTATTGAATCATTCTATCTATTAAAAGAAACCGCATCAAAATCTGTTGCGTAGTTTTAGAGATCTAAGCATACATACAAACAGACAGACACGGGAAGCCACTTTGCTTTATACTATATAAAGATACATGAATTAGTCAATTAAATATATAATATTTATGTACTTACAAGCGTCCTTTCGCGGCTTGGCCTACGTAAATATACAACTTTTTATACTAATTTTCTTCCCCTATTTCAAATTTTCAAGGGTTGATTACTACAACATTTTAAAATACCATTTTATTTAAAAGTGTTATTCCACACTTAGGAAAATTGAAAAAGACATTTAAAGAAAGCGTATAAAAATATGAACGCAGCGGGATTCGAACCCGTGCTTCCTGAATACTTTAATTATAGTAAATATAGTAATTTTCAATAATGTTTTTGTATATATTACAGGTTCAAATCCAAGAAATTATTGTTAAAGACAATAAGATAAATCGTCACCCGTGTATAGCGACTTTCAAATCGCTGTTCGATAAAAAAACTGGTGTCAAAGATGATGTTTGCAGAAAAAGTTTAGAAGATACAATAAAAAACAATAATATTCACGTTAATCCAAGATGGCTGCTGGCGCAGGTAATATAATTTGAAAAAGGCATTTATAAAAGGTATAAAAATTCGAACCTGCGCCTCCTGAATACGGTCCAGGCGCTCTCACCACTGAGCAAGAACGGATGGTACTAAGGAGGCGCGGGTTCGAATCTCGACGCGTTCAAATTTTTATACGTTTTCTAAATGCCTTTTTTTAATTTTCCTAAGTGTTGGTATAACACTTTAAAAATGTTAAAAATATATATAATTGTTCTACAGTTTCCCTTTTTCCCGCACAGCGGGGTAGCCAGGGAGCGCCTAGTGTCAAGACACTCCGTTTTCCACTTTCCCAAAGACGAGACATTGCGTGTTGAGTGCTGGAACTTAACGCCGCGCTTTGTCTACTTGCCAGAGCGAAAAAATGAAAATAATTTAAATATCTCCAATCCAATTATTGGGGCCAGTCGTGGCGCAGTGGCATGGACGTGTGACTGTAAACGACTGGTTGTAGGTTCGATTCCCACTCGAGGAATGGAAATATTTAATATTCCTATTTCCTTTATTCTGGTATCAGAGGTTTGCCTCTGCGCTTTGGCGCGGCGTTAAGTTCCGCCACTTAATACGCAATGCCTCCAGAATTCGGCGGTGCGTGGGGAACGGAGTGTCTTAACACTAGGTTCCCTCTGATTACCCAAACGTGTGCGGGATACAGCGTGAAGCTAAAAAAAAAATCATTCTCTCGAGTGTGTATCGAACCCACAACCATCGCTTTGGTGATAATGTTTGTCGGTTCGTCTTTGACATGATAGTGGTCGCGAGCCAGTCGGAGAACGAACCTCCTACCACCAAGCTACTGGGTTACCCGCCTTTTACGGGACGCTACCCAGCGGCGGGGGGGAATTGTATTCTAACCCGTCGAATATTTGACTAGTTATTCTTTTTTCAGGCAATATGCAATAGTAAGGAAGAATTTAAGGATTACGCTAGTACATTGCAGCCGGCGTTGCTTCTACTTATTGTAAATTCAGCACAAAATGATATGTTAAATGATTTACATATGGATGTGGTAAGATAATTGTTATAAATCATTTTTAAGAGTCTGAGTGTCATCGCGATAGTTGTGGGTTCGATTTCCACTCGGGGGTATGATTGTATATATTATTTTTATATCACCGCTCTTGTGGTTAAGAAACGCGGCGTTAAGTTCCGCCAATTATACATTATATGGCGTAACTTAACGCCGCGTTACGCGTAACGTTCGTGTTTAACAAATTGTTTTCTTCGTTTACACTCAAAAGAGTGCTGTAAAAGTGGATTGACAAATATATTATAGTATTTTTATAATTACTAAAGATATATTTTCGGAATGTCTTCTACAACTGTTCAGTTGAGTAAATAATTTTTATATATTTAATATAACAAGCCTTGTTCCCTCAAGTAGAGTAGTCAAAGAGAACCTAGTGTCTAGACACTCCGTCCTCCTCTCTCCTGAAATTGCGTGTTAAGTGGCGGAACTTAACGCCACGTTATCTCTATTTAGCAGAAGTGAGAAATGACTATAATATAATATACGAGTAATATAATCATTCCGCCGAGTGTATATTGAACCTACGACCGTCGCGTTTACAGGCGATGTCCCACTGTGACTCAGTTGGTGGTTACAATGATTATTTACTAAATCATATTAGAAACAATATTGTGCCCAGTCGTGGCGCA
Organism: Dryas iulia moderata; assembly: GCA_019049465.1. Lineage (NCBI taxonomy): Eukaryota > Metazoa > Arthropoda > Insecta > Lepidoptera > Nymphalidae > Dryas > Dryas iulia. Next base: position 3,970,238 of record CM032443.1, read on the forward strand.
GTGGCACGAACGTGTGACTGTAAACGACTGGTTGTGGGTTCGATTCCCACTCGACGAGTGGAAATATTTAAAGTTTCCATTTTCTTTGTTCTGGTATCCTAGGCAAAGCGCGGCGTTAAGTTCCGCCACTTAACACGCAATGCCTCCAAATTCGGAGGAAAGTGGGGAACAGAGTGTCTTATCACTAGGCTCCCTCTGCGTACCCGAACGTGTGCGGGATACAGCGTGAAGCTACAAAAAAAAAACGAAAAGAAAGTAATAATAATATTAGAAACCTCCAAAATTATTAATGTTTCTCTGTTATATTATGCATGTATTCTACATATAAACCTTTCTCTTGAATCACTCTATTTGTTAAAAAAAGCCGCATCAAAATCAATTGCTCAGTTTCAAGGATCTAAGCGTACATACATATGGACAGGCAGATTGTTTTATCAATAAAAGACATATAGAAAACGTTTTCTATATTTTTTTTGAATGCAGCAGGATTCGAACCCGCGCCTCTTGAAAAAGCTCTGACCGCTAAGCCATGTGTTCTTCTACCGTTGCGTTTATTTTTTTATATATTTTCTAAATGTCTTTGTTTTTAATTTCTATATATTTATAATTTTCAGATCGACACGCTTATATATTGGAATGAAAATACAAATAATGAATATATTAATAAAACAATAAGTTTATTAATTAATACCGCGATACATTATTATGGTTCAAATAAAAACATTTACTACAGTCTAATTGAAAAATTAGTAAAGTTATTAAATATTTGGCAGAATGTGACGATATCTTGGTGTATTTTTGAAGAGTATTTCGAAGGTAAAATAAAAGAGAACATAGTGTTAAGACACTTCGATATTTTCTTTTTTTTTTTTGCTTCACGTTGTATCTGCTGCATTTAGTGTTAAGACACTCCGTTCTCCACGCACCGCCGAATTCTGGAGGCATTGCGTGTTAAGTGGCGGAACTTAACGCCGCGCTTTGTATCGACACCAGAGCGAGGAAAATGGAAATTTTCAATATTTCCATTCCTCGAGTGGGAATCGAACCCACAACCATTCGATTTACAGTCACTTTGTGCCTATAAGCCCCGACTGGTCCCATATAATATTGATTATAAGCATTGCTATACTAGCTGTGATTTTTAGTGTCTAGTTTCTCATTACTGTGTTCTCTTTCATAATACACTCTACTTTAAATAATATATTGTGTTTTTTGTCAGAGAGAACCTAGTGTCTAGACACTTCGAAATCGAAACACTGCGTGTTGAGTGGCGGAACTAAACGCCGCGCTTTGTCTTACGAACCAGGTACCAGAGTGAAGAAATGAAAATTTAAATAGTGAAAATCGAACCCACAACCGTGGCGGTCATACTATTATAATGCTTCGACGATAAACGAGACACGCGGGTTCGAATCCCGCTACGTTCAAATGTTCATATTTAACTCGAAATTACCTCTTCACAGTAAGGAATGCAGATAAAATAAAATTAAGTTTACATATATTGAAGAATATTTTAAAATGCAACAAGTATATACAAGAGCTTGTCCCGGCTTTGCTCCGTTTGATTGAAAAGAAACAGACTTATATAGAAATATGTGAACTCTTCGGTATGGGATTGGAATTGGAAACAAATAACAGGGAATCGCTCAATCGGTGAGATTAATTACTTTTTTAAAATATATTTTTAGAAAATGTATATAAATTTGGACGCAACGGGATTCGAACCCCCGTATCTTGGTAACTGTCCAAGCACTCTGACCACTAAGCCATGCGTACTACTACCAGAGAATTCGAAATTCTTATACGCCTGATAACAATAATTTAAGTTGCTAAAATGTCTTTTTTAATTTTCATAAGTGTGGAATAACACTTTAAAAATGTTAAAGATTTAGATGAAACTTTAGAGTAATATAGTTTGTACTTTAATTTCGTGAGAAACGGAGTGTCATTCAACACTAGGTTCCCTCTGCCTACCCTGCTGTGCGGGATACAGCGTGAAGGTAAAAAAAATCGCCGTTCTGGTATACTAAAAAAGCGCAATATCTGAAGTCTGAAGTTTTGTGAGAGAGTGGAGAAACTGTATAATAAATGCAAATTTCTCTTTTTTTCCACAGATTTCGGACAATTTTGGACCGTTTACACAGAAGTGATATCATGGAGTATCTAAAAGTTTTATATTATACACAAAATGGATGTCCCATTGTATGCGATTACAGTAATTTCCGGTAAGTATTACCATTCAGGCGCTAAGTGTGACTGTAAACGCGACTGGCTATGGGTTCGATTCCCAGTTGAAGAATGGAAATACTTAATATTTCCATTTCGTTCACTTTGGTGTGATAGCAAAGCGCGGAGTTGAGTTCCGCCACTCAACACCCAATGTTTCTAATTTGTGTAGAAAGTGGACAGCAAAATGTCTTAACACTAGGTTCTTATTATCGTGCTAAGCGGGAAAATGCGTGAAACTTTTTTACTTCTTTATTTTTGACATTTTGACAGAGTGTCTTGACACTATATTCTTCATTTTCCGTGAATATTCGATGTTATATGTGTTGCGTACTGTTACATCCGGGATTTGAATGCCTTGTTGCTAATTAGACGACCCTTTTTTTTAACGTCATGAAATCCGTTACGGATATCCGCCCGGGGTGGGAACCCGGGACTCCGTTATGTAGGGTCCGGTTGGGCAAGTTGGTACGCCTCCGTTTACCCACTGAAAACCTGACGGTGCTCCTCTCCCGCCACTAGCCCAGGACGACCCTGGTTCAACTTATCCCTCCATCCCTACTCCCTGTGATCTTAAGAGGAGCCATACATAAGTCGGTCTACTCCTAGCTGTCATGTCAGATACGTCGTTTCTATTTCCACTGTTTATAATTTTATAATTGTATTTCTATATTTTAATTATAATAAATTCATTAAGTGGGGCCAGTCGTGGCGCAGTGGCACGAACGTGTGACTGTAAACGACTGGTTGTTAGTTCGATTCCCACTCGAGGAGTGGAAATATTTAATATTTCCAATGCTTTCTCTCTGGTATCAGAGGTAAAGCGCGGCGTTAAGTTCCGCCACTTAACACGTAATGCCTCCGAATTCGTCGTTGCGTGGGGAGCTGAGTGTCTTAACACTGGGTTCCCTCTGCCTACCCGAATGTTAAATATATTCTTTTTTAAACTCTCACACTTACCCGCGTAACAGTACACAATATTTAATATTTTTGCCGCTAGCGTGTCGCAGTGGGCCAGTGTCTTATTGTAAACAAGATGATTACGGGTTCGATTATGTATTATTCTTATTTCTCCGCTCTTGTACCTAAGTCACAAGGCGGCGTTGAGTTACACCGCCCGACACGAATTCTACAATTACTATATTAGAAAAAGCGTTAATTTGCATTTTTTTGACAGAAAAATAACAGATTTATTGTCAAAAATAACGGCCAGTCGCGAGAAATTGAAGTGTCTTCGTATATTAGACGCGTATATAGGAAATACTAGAAATGAACCTGTTACCTCCTTGCTAGAGACAGTGAATCTGACGGATCATTTGAATAGTGTCGAAGGATTGAAATTGGTAAGAAATAGTTAAGTATATATATTAATAAAAATAAAAAAAATGATTCTTAGAAGGCATCGGGATTCGAACCCGCGACTTGGGTTCACAAGCAATCTGACTGCTAAGCCATGTGTTCATGTATATTGAATTTTAAAGGAGAGAATATATAGATTAACATTTTAAAAGAGGCGCGGGTTCGAATCCTGCTGTGATCTAAATTAAAAAAAAAAAGTTATAATATCTATCATACCCATTATCCATTAATGATAGATGTCTGAGCTTGAGTCTTCAACTATTTTCATTTTAAACTCCATCCAAATTAGGCCGGTAGTTTAGCCGTAAGACCGTTACTGACATACAGACAGACTCGCAGTTATAATATACTTAACTTATCCTGATTCACTGACTGGCTGATTGCCTGCCTGACGGGCTGACTGACTGACGGGCTGACTGACTGATTTATCATAAACTAATTAATTTATTATTGAAATTAGACTCGTGAGTTTTAGTCAGTATTTTATGGAGTAGACTTCCACTAAGATATAAATTTTGGAAATTCAACCCCTAAAGGGGTGAAGTAGGGGTTGAAGGGGTTGAAGGGGTTGAAAGTTTGTATACAAGTCCGTCGTATTAAAGTTACAAATATAAAATTTTATTACTAATTAAAATTTATCAAGACAATTTAAGGATTATATTTTGTTCCTTTTAAAGGGAATAAGGGTTGAAATTTTTGTAAAAACTTTTATTTTACATTTTTTTTTTTTACTTTAGGAAAATGCAAAAATACACTTAAACCTTACATGCGAGTGTCCAATTATTTTGTTGTTTTTCTTTGGATTTCAGGCGAAAACCAGTTTAAATATGTTATCTGTACCGGAGAGAGAGAAGCTTCTCTCCGATGTGCTCAAAGAGAATTACAAAAAGGAGTTACATGAACATGTAGCTGAATTTCTTATAGTATATTTGAAATGTAAGAACATATTTTATTCTTTTAAAGAACATTTAAAAAAAACGTATAAAATTTGAACGCAGCGGGCTTCGAACCCGCGCCTCCTGATTTTTATACGTTTTTTTCTTTAAATGTGTTTTTTTCAATTTTCCTAAGTGTGGAATAATAATATAAAAAATATTTTATTCTTTTAAACATTTTTAATGTGTTATTCCACACTTAGGATAATTGAAAAGGACATCTAAATAAAACGTATAAAAATTTGAACACAGCGGGACTTAGCAGCTCGGTGGTGAGAGCGCCTGGACGATATTCAGGAGGCGCGGGTTCGAATCCCGCTGCGTTCAAATTTTTATACGTTTTGTTTAAATATTTTATTCTTTTAAGCTTATATTTTCCCGTACAGCAGGATAGTCAGAGAGAGCGTAGTATTAAGACACTCTGTTCCCCACTTGGTGTCCGAAATCAAGACATTTGCTTCTAAGTGGCGAAATTTGACGCCGCGCTTTATCTTAGGTACCAGAGCGGAGAAATAAAAATTTAAATATAATCATTGCCCCGATTGGGAATCGAACACGCAACCATCGCGTTTACAGTCAGACGCTGTCTCGACAGCATCTCATACTCTCTATAATGAGCTGATAATGAGGCTGTCGAGACAGACAGAGGAGATTATTCTCCTAAAATATCTCGGTCTGTCTAGAAATAGCATCAGTTCCTTTCTATCACGCATTCTGAAGCAGTTTTGAGCAAAAATTAATTGCAATTAATAATTAAATATTGACAATTCAAATCATATAAAAAACACAATTAGCTGAAAATTATTTACTTCTTAATATATATGCTACAATTAACAATTAATTAATTGTTAATTGTGATTTTTGTACAAACAAATGATCGATTGTCAATACTCGTATATATTTTTTATGTAGCTTCACGCTGTATCCCGCACTCAGTAGGATAGGCAGAAGAAACCTAGTGTTAAGACACTCCGTTCCCCACGCATCGACGAGTTCTGGAGGCATTGCGTGTTAAGTGGCGTAAAGCGACTGGTTGTGGGTTCGATTCCCACTCGAGGAGTGGAAACAAGTAGTATTTTAATTTTCTTCGCTCTGGTATTGAGGCAAAGCGCCTCGTTAAGTTCCGCAACTTGCAACACACAATGGCTCCAGAATTTGGCGGTGCCGGGGGAACGGAGTGTCTTAACACTAGGCTATCTCTGCCTAGCCTGCTATGTGCGGGATACAGCGTGAAGCTAAAAAAATATTAAAACTTAGGAGTTACTTTTATTTTCTTTTTTTTTTTTAGTAAAAGTGTCACCAGAATATGAACCGCCAGCTAAAAGACCAGCACGGGAATCGAATTCGCTCCTGTTGTCTGATTCAGAAATAAAATGTGATGTATTAAAACATTTGAGTCATTACGGAGAGAAGAATATAAATGGTTTGAACGAATTGCTAAATGATGATTTAAGAATCAGGTAATACTTATTGCTTTTGATAAGATTTTTTTTTACTTTTAACATTTTTAAAGTGTTATTCACGCCCTTAGGAAGTTAAAAAAGATATTTAGAAAACTTATAAGAATTTGAACGCAACGGGATTCGAACCCGCGCTTCCTGGAAACTAATAAAAAAATCGAAAAAAAAAATTGTACGTTTACTATCTTTTTCCTAAGTGTGGGAATAACGCTTTAAAAATGTTAGAAGTATTTAATAAATAGCATTCTCTCTTGTGAAACGATTGTTCGTAGAATAATCTTTGAGTAGCAGAAATTTGTGAAAATCTCTCTACAGAGATGCTAACAAAAATAATAACGTTGTAATAAAGCGTATAAGAATTTCGACTTCGCTGGTAGTAGAACGCATGGCTTAGTGGTCAGAGTGCTTGGATGGTTTGCAAGAGGCGCGGGTTCGAATCCAGAAGCATTCAAATTTTTATACGATTTCGAAATATCTTTTTCAAGATCTTTTGTTTTTACAATTATTACATATTTTTAAATAAAAATATATTTAACCGGATTAATTCGAAAATATATTTTTAGAAAACCCGACGTTTCGAACACTTAACAGTAGTCCGTGGTCACAGGTAGACATCAGTCTTCAATAACAACGAGCCTTATTGAGTGGGCGAAGAGTGGAGAGATAGACATTTATACCAGAGCGAAGAAAACGAAAATATTAAATATTTCAATTCCTCAAGTGGGAATCGAACCCACAACAGTCGCATGTAAACGCTGTAAAGTCACACATTGTATCTACAAGCCCGTACAAACTTTGTATCTACAAGCCCCTTGAACGTACCGGGACTCGAACCCGCACCTTAAGCTCTTATACGCTTGTTTTAATATTTAAAAAGTTTTTATTTACCAAAAAAATGGTCTTTATTTAATATTGTACAGGTTTTTTTTTTATGTCTGTCTGTCTATCTGTTAATTTATTTAAAATAAATATTTCAATTCCTCAAGTGGGAATCGAACCCACAATCAGTCGCGTTTACAGTCACACTTTGTATCTATAAGCCACGACTGGTCTCATTGTTTAGTCAAGGCGCAATCTCCTCGTGTGTTATAGTATAGCTGTGTGTTATGGTTCTACATCAGGTGTTCCCTTCACTATCAATTATATCCCAAGTCTTGTCTAAGCTTAAAAGCTATACAATACAAAAGTTTCATTCGAATCGATCCAGTAGTTCCGTAAAACCAAACTGTTTTTACTGTCGTTTTTATTATAGTATCCATACTTCCATACTTAAATTATAAATGCGAAAATCTATGTGTTTGTCTGTCACGCTTTCACGGCTAATCTACCGGTCCGATTTAGATGAAATTTAGAATGAAAGTAGTAATAGTGACTGGTCCTAATATAGGCTACTTATTTTTACAAAAATCAACCTCTAAAGGGTTTAAATAGGGGACGAAAGTTTATATGAAAAATCTAAACCGCTTGACCAATTGTAATGAATTTTGGCATAAATGTAGTTGATAATCTAAGTTTAAACATAGGCTACTTTATTTTTCAACAACCAACCCCGGAGGGTTGCAATATAACGAAGCAGTTATGTAGTTCACGCGGAAAGGCCGCGAACGAGCCGCTAGTATATAATATATTATTAATTACAATTTGTAATTTACGTAAAATATGTCCGACTGAGCTATAAAAGCATATATTTTCAGATTTTACGAATGCTTCTACATTACGATGATTTTATCCAAATCGTTATCAGACACAAGATTACTGAGAATGGTGGATTTGTTCTTAAACAGATTTAAGGCGACGCCCAAAGAAACAGGTGAGACTTTGACTTGACTTTGAGAGGGGACCTAGTGTTAAGACACTCCGTTCCCCACTTTCCGCCGAATTCGGAGGCATTGCGTGTTAAGTGGCGGAACTTAACGCTGCGCTTTGCCGCTACACCAGAATGGAGGAAATGAAATATTGAATATTTCAATTCCTCGAGTGGGAATCGAACCCACAACCATTAATTTTAAAGTCACACTTTGTGCCTATAAGCCACGTTACATGTTTTTTTTTGATATTTGAACCAACTTACATAGTGTCAATGAGATAACTTTATTGTTATTTTTTTTTTCAGATTTACCAGCGGATTTGAATACGCACCTTACAAAAGAGGAACTTGGGAATATGCTTATAAATTATTCTAAGGTACATTATCTATACTGCTATAGTAATATAAATGCGAAAGTCTGTTTTGTTTGTCTGTTTGATATTATGGGTAAAGCACTGGCCTGATTAGAATGAAATTCAGAATTAAAATAGGTGAAGACCCAGGGTCAAATATAGATTACATTTATTTTTTTTATTTCAAAAACGTACCTCTAAGGGGATGAAAGTTTGTATTAAAATATAAATCGTGGCTTGTTGTTGGTTCAATTCCGACTTGAGGGAATCGTTATTTGAAATTCTCATTTCATCCTGGTACGAAAGTCAAAGCTCGACATAATCTCCATTTTCGGGCGGAAAGTGCAGAACAGAGTGTCTTAACACTAGGTTCCCTCTGCCTACCTGAATGTGTGCGGGATACAGCGTGAAGCTAAATATTGTATATATAACATAATTGTTTTATTTTCAGAACAATGCTCAACTGGCTTTATCTTTCATCGTGCAATTATTTCAAATGTATCCGAAGAGTCCCGAGTTCGATTTTCTAGATGATGATATTGTGAAATTACTTAATAGTTCGGCGCCTTGGACCATAGAGATTATAAGGGCAGCTGATGTCTGGCGATGTGAACGGTATGTATTTAAAAATTGAACGTACCGGGACTCGAACCCGCACCTTAAGCTATACTTTCTTATTCACTTATATCGAAACTTTTATACGCTTGGTATGATATTTTTAAAGTTTTTATTTGCCAAAAAAAATGTTATGTATTTAATATTTTACAAGCTTTTATGTATGTCTGTCTGTCTGTTTGTTAATTTATTTATTCGTCATTCCCACTAAAACTACTGAATTGAAATAAATATATTTTACCATTTCTAATATTACTAACTAAAATAATTGTAAAATACAACAACGAGAATATGAATTATTTTAGATATATTCCTTCGGTCTGTAATCTATACTAATATAATAAAGAGGTAAAGTTTGTAAGTTTGTTTGTAAGGGGTGATCTGAGGAAATACTGAACCGATTATGATAATTCTTTCACAATTATAAAGCTACATTATTCAGGAGTGCTATAGGATATGTTTTATTATAATTGAACAGAAAGTTCAGAGAATACCAAAGTTGGAGCGGGTCGCTAGAACTCTATAATATATAACTATATGATAGAAGATGTCGCTACGTTTTCTTACTAGAACAGATAGCGCTTTCTGTTATGATATAGTTGACATTGTACTTGATTTGTCCAAACTTATTAATACTATAAATAACTCAGGGTCAAATATAGGCTACTTTTTTTCAATAATCAACCCCTACGGGCTGAAATAGGGGGTGAAAATGACAAACATGACGTCTATCCCGTATCACGAAGTGTCTCGAAATTAGGCCGAAAGTAGAGAACAGAATATCTTGACACTAGGTCCTTTAGGAATAGTTACTTAAAAAGCGTGTGTTCAAATACATCTTCAATATGCGTTTCCTATCTTATTTCTTCTAGTTCTATCTCTTTCTATCGTCTTGCTCATCTCTCTTGGCTTGATCACCTTTCTCTTTTCCACATTAAATTTATATCTATACTTCTATGCTTACATATTTATACTAATAAATAAAATTAGACTGTCTGTTTGTTATATTAAAATAACTTATTAAATTCATATGTATGTATACACGGTAAGTACATATACCAAAATAACATTTTTTATATTTTGTGTCTGTCTGTCTGTTTGTTCCGCCTAATATCTGAAACGGTTGGACCGATTTCGATGAGACTTTCACTGGCAGATAGATGATCTAATAAGCAGTGACTTGGGCCACTTTTATTTTAGTGTTATATATTTTTTATAAATTCCTCGCGGATGAAGTTGAGAATGAAGCTAGAAATAAATAAATATTTTTTATTCCAGCCTCCATCATGTTATAATTAATTTAAAGAAACAAACGAAAGGCACTGATTTAGAAAATTTGACTAATTTATTGTATGAAGAATATAAATTACATAATAATGGTCCTGAGCAATTCTCTTTAGGGTGAGTTATATAAAAATACATATATTTTCAGCTTCACGCTGTATCCCGCATACAGCAGGTTAGAAAGAGGGAATCTAGTGTTAACACACTCTGTTCCCCACGCACTGCCTTTCCAATTCTGGAGGCATTGCGTGTTAAGTGGCGGAACTTAACGCTGCACTTTGCCTCGACACCAGAGCGAAATATGAAATAAACTATATATCTGATTTTTTATATATATTCAAAATTGGGATTCACTTTTATTATAGGTGTGTACTTAAATAAATAGTTAAACACGAAAACAGTTTACAAATAAACGTTATTTGAAAATGCCAACCCTAAAAAAGCTTCTTTTTCTATTTCTTTATTTTTTAAATATTTTTAAAGTGTTAATCCACACTTAGAAAAATTGTAAACGATTATTTAGAAAACGTGTAAAAATTTGAAACGCAGCGGGATTCGAACCTGTGCCTCCTAAATATCGTCCAGGCGCTCTAACCGCTTTCTAACCGCTCTTTTTAATTTTGCTTTTTATTCACTTTAGTCTGGTAGTGTCTCAAAACCAAAGAATGGAGAACGGGGTGTCTTGACACTAGGAAACATATACATATACTAACATTTTTTTACTTTACAGATTACCCTTGTGTTACGATGAAATTATGAATGAAAATCCTACAAGATTTTCCATTGAAGGTTTGTTATTACTTTTTTTTATTAGCTTCACGCTGTATCCCGCACACATTCGGGTAGGCGCAGGGAACCTAGTGTTAAGACACTCCGTTCACCACGCACCGACGGATTCGTAGGCATTGCGTGTTAAGTGGTGGAACTTAACGCCGCACTTTGCCTAGACACAGCTAGATCGATTTTTCTCGTCCCCGAACGAAGCCTTACAAAATTTAAGAAAATCGTTGGAGCCGTTTCCGAGATCCTGATATATATATATATATACAAGAATTGCTCGTTTAAATATATAAGATTGGTTTTCAGATTTAGTGTCCTCATTCGGCAAACTATCCAACTGGAGTGATTTGACACTACAGCAAAAGAGGAGTATTGAGGCTGAGCTGCCATCCTTGTGGACGACGGCGGAACATTGGAAAGAAATTATAATTAAAGAAGAATTACAAGGTTAGTTTATATTTTTACTAAAATATATAAATTTTTAACCCCATATTTCAACCCCTTAGGGGTTGGTTTTTGAAAAAATATAGGTACTAGGTTTTGTCTTGTGACATAAACTATCTTCTTGAAAAATTTTATCTAAATCGGTCAAGTGGTTTATATTTTTTCATAAAAAAATCATCCCCTATTTCCAAACTCTGAGGGGTTGATTTTTGGACAAAAAGCACTCTATGTTTGACTTGAATTATTTAGCGTAACAGACAGACACACTTTCGCATTATTTACAATACATATATGCCATTAAAAATGCCTTAAAATTAATATTTATATTTTTATTGTTTTTTTTTGTAGCTTTCCCAGTCTCCGCCTGAAGTTTAGGCATAGCATGTTTACTGGCGGATCTTAACACCGTCGTTTGTCTTATCTACCGGTAATGAAAATACATTAAATATAATCACTCCCTCGAGTGGAAATCGAACCCACGACCACTCGTTAACAGTCAGATATTACCACTGCGCCGTACTGGTGAATGTTAGACAGAAGTATAGATCTAGATATTAGATTTTATTATTATTTTTACATTTTCAGATCCATTTTGGATGAAGGCTATGATATCTACGTATAAAAATGAACGCTTTCTCATTCCGTATGATTATTATAAGTCACCAAGAAATTATTTCGATCTCTCCGTGGTAAGTTTGTTACTTAGTGTCCAAACATTCCGTTTTTTCCAAATTCGAGATGTTCGTAAACTGGTGGAGATGAACGCCGCACCTATTGGCATATGTCAAATCGCGTCCGATCGCTAAACTATGCGTATAATCGTATATATCTAAAAATATGTATCGAATAAAAATATTTTTTTAGCTTCACGCTGTATCCCTAGGGTAGGGAATCCCTAGTAGGGAACCTAGTGTTAAGACACTCCGTTCCCCACGCACCGCCGAATTCTGGAGGCATTGCGTGTTAAGTGAAAGTCAACGCCGCGCTTTGTCTCGACACCAGAGCGAAGAATATGGAAATATTAAATATTTCATTTCCTCCGGTGGATATCGAACCCACAACCAGTTGCGTTTACAGTCACACTTCGTGCCCACAGGCCGCGACTGGGCTCAAAAGAACTGCACGATTATTGCTAATTGAAAACGATTTTTCAAGTGAAGGTATTATTTTGGAGGCCCGTGGCACAGAGGCACAAATGGTGACTATAAAGCGGCCAGTTGTGGGTTCGATTTCCACTCGAGGAGTGGAAATATTTAATATTTCCTCTGGTTTCAAGGCAAAGTGCGGCGTTAAGTTCCGCCACTTAACACGCAATGCCTCCGAATTCGGCAGAAAGTAGGGAACGGAGTGTCTTAACACTAAGTAAAAAAAATATTGTTTTTTTTTTAATTAGATAGGGGAGGTCTCCACGTGGAACGAAATAAGAGATGGTCAGAAAGTTAAAGATATAAAATTGAGCGATATTCACCCAAAAGATTGTATGGCGCAATGGGCAGCTAGGATTATGCTCAGGTACGTGAAACGTTTCTTTTTTGAAAAAGACATTTAGAAAACGTATAAAAAATTGAACGTAGCGGAATTCGAACTCGCGCCTACTGAAAATTGTCCAGGCGTTCTCACCGCTTAACCATGTGTTCTACTATCCGCTGCGTCGAAATTCATATACGCTTTATTACGTTATTTTTGTTGCTAGCATCTCTGTAGAGAGATTTTTACAAATTTCTGCTACACAAAGATCGAAAAATCGTTTGGCGAGAAAGAATGCTATTTATTAAATACTCTGAATCATTCGAAGTGCTATTCCACGCTTTGAACGCAGCGGGATCCGAACCTGCGCCTCTCGTCTACCGTCTCGCGCTCTCACCGCTAAGACATACGTTCTATTTAGCGAAGTCGAAATTCTGGTAAGTATAAAAACGCATTGCTTAATAGTCAGAGCGCTTGGACTGTAGACAAGAGGCGCTGGTTCGAATCCGGCTGTGCTCAAATTTTCGTACGTTTTCCAAATGTCTTTTTTCAATTTCGTAAGTGCATGAATACTACACAATAATACACTTTCGCGATGCCACAGGCGACTCCCCGTGGGGTCGCCGGGCAGTAAAGTAGCACCCCCCACCACATCTTCGTATGGGTGTCGTAAGAAGCGACTAAAGGAACCAGAGAGAGAGAGAGAGTGGACAGCATCGTTCTCGTGATTTTGAATTATGGACCACCATCCTGCGGTGTGAAAGGCAAGGGGAAACCCAAAAAAGTCGTCACGTCGTCGTCGTGAAAGCACATTCGGCGCCATTCTGCATCCGGGACAGATGGTGTGAAATTAGCTCCCGGCCACGCTTATGTAGGAGACCAGGCATCCCGTGGTAACTGGTCAAATGGAATTCTTAACACAATTAAAACACGTAACATTCTAAAGATAGGTACGTGGAATGTACGCGGCCTCCTTAGAGAAGC